>CM036536.1:2601436-2621436 GCA_020745685.1 Tautogolabrus adspersus | reverse complement strand
TCGTCATGCCGCAGGGATCTCAGACAGAACCAGGGACACCCCAAAAAGGTTCTCTGGAGCTGCCATCCTTCATCTCCCTCTCCAGCTCCCCAGAGGAGGCAGACGCACCGGACACGCCGACGGCTGAGACCTCACAGGTTAAAGGTATGAAATAGATTTAATCAACAAAACATGAGCTCCTGAGAGTGTCCTACAGTTTACACAGAACGATATGATTGGTTTCAAAAAGATCTAAGAGAGTTAGTTTGAAAATTTGCTAAATTGCAGAAAGTCTGAGTGAGCTGATGTGAGAACGCAGCAGGATATAATCAGGAGAATTCACCTCGAGGGAGTGGGAGGGGGAGTGACGTTTATTCCCTGCGATCAGTGCACGATCATACCCTGTCTGCACGTGATAAAACTGCTGCTTTTCAACCTTTTGTTGATATTTTGATTCTGTCTGACTACACAGCGTTAATACAGATATTCTCATTATAACACCGTTATGGACTCTTGCTTCTTCCGCTACTTCTGCATCGTTCATTTTACGTTGTGTCTTGCCTCAGGAGACCCCCACTCCTCATCCCGTCTGACAGGGATAGTCTCCTGCTGTAAGGTGCATGTGAGAACACCAGATCAGGAGGAGTTCAGGTGCCGTCAGCCTGGAATTCTCTAGAATTTTTTAGGAGTATATATGTGAAAACATCTTTATTGTCTGACTGCTTTAAATTATGCCATTAGTGAACTCCACACCTCCAGATTCCTACATGTTTTATTGTTTAAGGTTGATTGGATCCATGAAAAAAAAACAGTGGATATAACATCCAGACTGTCAAACACTCTAATGTTCCTTAAGCGGACTAACGGAGCTTTACTTAGCGTAAAAGTGCTGACTGTCTGACGGCATATTGTCCAGAGATGTGTTGTTGAAGGATCATGTTTGTCCTGAGAGCCTCCGGATCATTCCCCAGTCCATGAGAAAGGGGGAGTGGTGGTTGGTCTGAGCCGCAGACAGATAATGATGATCAGACCGGGGGGGGCTGTACAGTTAGTGTGATGGGGCTCAGGGGACGAGTAATAATGCTCAGAGGACAGAGGTAATAATATTTAGGTTTGGGGCTGGATGGAGGCACAGCTGAGCTCTCTGTTGACAGACTTGACGGATAGAGGATTAGTAGAGAGGATGCCTTTCCCCTCAGACCTCCTCCCCCTACGAGGCTCCACCATCCACCTGCCTTTGCCTGCTTCACGCACACACACACACACACACGCACGCAACATTTGACCACTTTCACTTGTGTCCCACATGTTTTAACGCAGAGCACATTACACACGTTCTGACTTCACCCCTCCCCTTTCATAATTTTAAAAAGTTTATATTTTCCATTAAGTTCTTAAGATTTCCTTAAAATGAGTCTTCTCCTTAGAGAAACGACACAAGCAAGGCCATGCAGCTTTATTTTCACGGCACGTTTCATGACACAAAGTCAATTCAAAGTGATTTACACAGAAAGTGATGAAAAAATGCATCAAAAATACCTAAAAAATGAGCAATAAAAACACAACTGAATTACTTACAATACGACGATATCATTTAAAGGAAGAATGTGCGACACTTTACACATAAATCCAGCAGAAATCAAGTCTCTCCTGTGTAAATGTGTCTCTGAGTCATGACTGTCTACAATGAGTGAGAAGCTCGAGTCCCGCTGGCTGTGTTGTTGTCAGAGCCGTGTTTACATGGACGGGACGGCCGGCTCCTCCCCTTGTGTATAAAAGCTGTTTTAGTCAAGAACTAGAGAGAAGAAGAAGAACATACTCACTGATTATTTGGATGTCACGTAAGAGTTTTTAAATCATGCTCATTCTGTGTCAGTTTACATTCAATGTGAAGCTACGAGCTAACTAAAGCGCTAACATTAGCATGCTAACACAACAATGCAGGACACAGGCAGCTCGAGCCGAGGACAATTTGTCCACCGGATGCACTAAACTCCTCCGTGTGAACTCAAGTGGCGGGGGGTTGGAGGTGTGTCTCTGGAGGAGAGCGGAGGCTTCTGAAAAGCGGAGGTGCAGTTTGTTTTGGTTTCATGCTGGAGCTCAAGGGCGCCATCTACTGGATCAAAAAGTTGAACATTCTTCCTTTAAACAAATGAAAAATTAAATGTAAAAAATACAGTTGTAGTGAAGTTACGAGTTACACTAAATAAACAAAATGTAGTTTCTACATCTTGCTAAATTGAACATCCTTATATAAGTCAGACTTTTCCTGCAGTGTGGTCCGAGGCTTCAGAATACTCTTTAAAGTCTCTTTTCATGTAAAGTAGATTGGATTGTATGTCAGCTGAAGACATGGCCGAGGTGATTTCTATTGACGGACAAGATGAAAGTGTCCCAGGAGAGTTGAACTGTCGAGAGGGGACACATTCGTCACTGCTCCTCCTGCTTTGTAGGAAGAGCTGGACACAGATCATCAAACTCATCTCAAGTGCTCACTCTGAGATCTGCGCTCAGTTATCGCTCTGAGGTTGGGGATCTGACTATAAGTTGTTCCAGGGTGTCGTAGCTGCTCTTTAAAGAGTGAATCAGCCACGTTGTTGTATTTTTAACATTCACATAACAAACTGAAGATTTAACAATCCTACCCAAGCTTTAAAATGAACTACAAAAACACATTTAATGACTTTTTAAGAAAAGAAAATGTGTCCTTTGGCGGAAGTTCTCCATCCGTTTCTCTTTTCTCTGTGGCTTCTCTTTCACCTGGTAAACGAGGTGATCCAAGTGTGCCTCTCTGTACCAGTGTTTGTTTTTCAGCTCTTCCTGGTGAATCCCAAGGTGTGGTAGTCAGATAAGATCAAACTTGGAGCGCTGATAGCCTAGCGGTTATGTCACGCGAGACCATAGCCCCCGTTGCAGCGGCCGTAGGTTTGTATCTGACATCGGCCCTTTGCTGCAGGTCATCCCCCACTCTCTCTCTCTTCAGCTGTCCTGTCCAGTTAAGGCAAAAAGACCCAATAAATAACTTTAAGGGAAAAAGAAGAAGATATGAAAACTGTTCAGGTTGTCCTGGGTTTATCCCGCGGGGTCTCCCTCCAGCTGGACGTGCCCAGAAAACCTCCAGAGGCGACGAGGAGGTACCATGATGAGATTAGATTTGGCCATCTTGTGATTTGGAAACCATTTAGAATATCTAAAGGGAAAATAAATAGACCTAAACAACAACAATAAAAGCATATTCTTCCTTCAAATCATCCTTTACAGATCAGAGTTATGTCTCTCTTATAGTGAGAGCGTTATCGTACTCCTGCTGGACGGTGAGAAATGTCTCAGAATGATAAAACTTCGGGGATGGAAAGCTGAAGATGGATGTCTTTAAGCGGATCAGGTCACTCTCTCTTTCAAGGTTTATTTTTGTCTCCTCTGCGTGGAAACAAGCATGACCTTTGACCTGCCCTCAGTCATCTTCACCTCTCACACAGTACACACATTTCTAATTATGTTGTTGTTCCTGTTTTTTATATACAACAGTTCCAACAACATGCTGTAATTATGAGTTCATCCCTTTTTTCTTTTTTTTAGCAGTAAAGACTTTGAAACTTCCCAAATGATGAAATGTACGATTGTGGATTACAGATCAACACAGATAACAAAAAGCATTTAGCTGCATGTATTTATATATAGAACAGAAAAAGGTCTTTTTTTTTAAGGGTGCACATTCTGTAAAGCCTTTCAGGACAACCTTTACTTTTAAACACATTTAGACTCTGAGCTGTTCCCCCGTTTGAAATGTGAAGATTTGATGTTTTTCTTCTTCGTAAATCACATCACATGAAGAGAATATGTCCGCCATGGCTCTGGGGACTTTTCATTAGAGATGCTCTGATGAAAGTTTCTGCACAGATGTTTTTATGTTACATGTTTTGGTGTCAGACTCCCGCAGTGTCGACATTTTCTCTCGTGTTTGACGACGAATACAGAACAGAGATTGTCCAACAGGTGACTTCTTCTGCCCGATAAAAGAACCTCCTCTCTCAATCAGCAGTGAGGAGTAAAAGATGCCATCATTACACTGATTCGAATCATCACACAAACATCGGCTACCGACATCTGTACATGCCACAGTATTTGTTTTTTTTTATTGGTGAAATAAACATGACAAGGTAAAAGTGGCGAAAAGACGAGAAAGAAAGTGAGAGGAAGACACAGAGTCAATACACAGTGGCATTGCCAGCCTCTGAAACCCCCCGTAAAGGGCCCCAGCAGCCCCCCACATACTCACATGCCACATTTCTTGCAGATGTGCCGATCTCTGATGATTAAAAGATAACTGGATAATGAGCCTAATGGTTAGATACGGCCCTGGACTGAAACGTGTTGATGTTTCACAGAGATTGAATCAAAAACACAAGTCAGTCAGTGATCATTTCATCGTCCCTCCGTCCTCTCTGTCTGCTTCCTTTGTGCTCTTAAGTATTACTAATGACACGCCGGCTCACGCTGCACCATCCAGAGCCTCATTAAAGGTGGAAGTACGCCAAATAAGCTCCTCTTCACTTTGCATGAATTAGCTCAGACACAATGTATCACTGCCAGACGCTACCACACACACACACACACACACACAAACACACACACACACACACATCCATCCCTGTTGTCCCTCTTCCTCAGTTACTCATCAGCTCGGATGTCATCACTCAGCATTTCAGGATGATTCAACGCATCTTGTCTCTTTTCATTTCTTTCCGTACTCATCTATTTTTATTAATTTTCTTCTTCTTTTTTTCCTTCGCCACAGAAAAGAAACTACAGATCAAGCCTCGGCTGTGAGACTACAGAGACCAGCAGCACTGGAGGTGAAAAACACTCAATGATTTAGCTGTGACAGGTGTTTCTGTGTCTCTACCCTCTGAACTTCATCACTCAGGGCCTCAACGTTTTACCTGCTCGGTAATTAGATTTGTTTGACATATCACACAGTGTTTACATGCAGATTCTCTCATCAGGTTTTGTACATTTTTAAAAGGACAAATAAAATATGAACTCTGAGGCGGCGATGTTTCACAGTCTCTCTTTTTGAAATGTGAGGTCAGTGCTGTGAGAGTGTTTATAGGCTGCGAGTGTGTCTCTGTCCCCGAGCGTGTTTGTGAGAGTGTTTTCATTGGGAAGGTGGTGACAGAAGCAGCAGTGATCCTCACTTTAAAGCCCGGAGACGAAGAAACATGAGCGGACAGTGACTTCAGCATCAACATGCCACGAGTGTGTGAGTGTGTGTGATTTGAGAGAATGATGCCCACACATTTGCTTGGTATCACATATGATGCAAAATACACTTCACCATGTTCCTCTAACTCTAATATGTGTCTCTAGTCGGTCTACAAACCCCCCAATGATGAGAAAAGTCCATCCTCTCCGTCTTTTGCCTGCTCCACTTTTCAGAAAATGTGTGCTCAAACAGGCCGTTTGGAGATTTTCCCTTCATGACATCACAAAGGGCAGTAACCCCTCCCCCAGGTGGGTGACACTCCCACAGCTAGGTGTTTGTTCTGCCCTCTGAGTCTGCCTTCTCACCGTAAACAATAGGACATGGAGCGAGAAAGCCCGAGCCATCCAAGCCCTTCCAGAGAGGGGCGTGGTCAGACACAGCTCATTTACATTTAAAGCTACAGACACAGAAACAGCCTGTTCTGAGCAGGGCTGAAATAGAGGGGTTTATAGACATGATCAAATACAGGATCAGAGTGGATTTAGAACAAGACACTTCACACACATGTTTTGAGGAGCTCTGAGACTTATTTACACTGAAGAGGAGGAGAATATGTGACCTTTAAAATGACCGTTTATGCAGAACATTTTAAAACTCATTTAGTTTCTTTCCTCTGCGTCCAATAACTGTAAAGGCCTGCATCATTATAAAACGTTGCAGGGGATTAAGATATTAACTTTGCTCTTTGGTTATTCAACAGTTAGTATCAGATGGTCCTTTAACAATCACCACACCAGATAAGGGTCTGAACAAGAAATACACATTCTACATAACTGGCCCTAAAGACAACATTGGACCTGAAATGTATTCCTGTACGAGAGAGAGAGATCCATTTTAAAAAACTAAGACTAAGATTGGGGAAAAAGACAATAAGACATTGATCGCAGTTGAGATTTTTTACTGAAGAGATGACAACAACCAGGCAATTCCTCGAGTGTCCACTTGAGGCCAAATCCAAAATGCCCATTTTCAGAGCAGAAACGTGTTTAAAACTTGTTTCAGTAAATTAATTTGGTATCAAAAGTTCATTTCTTTATTGGTACTCACTGTACGGGGTTCAAGTTTCTTTAAATCAAATGTTTTGATTAAATTAAGGGCGCACTCACACAAGACAATCCGTACCCTCCCTAAGAGCGTTTGAGCCCCTAAAGTCCAGTTTGTTTGACTGGTGCGAGTGCTCAGTGCCGCGTTCAAACAGGAAACACTTCCTTTGCCCTGGCGGGGTGTGCTTCATCACGGTACGGCTCCGTTGTTTGGGTGTCTGAATTTCCAATATGGCTACCACCATCCGTTGGCTTCGAAACGCCTCTTCAAAAACACGTCATTGAAATAACCCACATACCAGGATCAGATGGAATAAGAATCCCTGTCAAGTGTAAGTTATATTATCCATCCCCAGCAGGGGGCGACTCTAGTGGTTGCTTCGGCACAGCGGGGAAAGCGTTGTACTTGGCTGCCTCATGACGGACGTGGAGCTACCATAGCGACCTGAAATTGTCTTATTCAGCGTTGAGTTGTTCAAAAAGACACTGAGGGGTCAGCAGCTCATTGTTACAGTAAGTACATTTTGTTTAAGTCTATTACTTAGCTAGCCAGCATTAGCATTCTTTTTAACATCTCAGTTACCTTGGTTACCATGCTGACGTTATCTGATAGCTTAGCCTTATAATCTTGTTCCAATTCCACGCCCTCCTCTCGTCAACTTATGAAGTTTCTGGCTCCCAAAAGAAAATAATGGAGGTGGGAATGGACCAAATGTCGCGCTCAACACTGTTAAGTTGGTGACCATGAACAAAAAGGTGTAAGTCCACTGAACGGGTCATAAAGCAACACTTTAGCCCCGTTTCCACCAAGCGGTCTGGTTTAGTTCAGTACAGTTCAGTACGGTAAACCCTGATCTTGCTTGCGTTAGCACAGCCAATCCTACCCTGACTCCGTAAGTGGAGTGTAAGCCAGATGGTGATAGCCGCGTCATAAATAAATTCAACGAAGAAGAAGAATGTGACACGGTAAGCAAAGAGCAACAATGGAGGACGTCCAGCAGAGATTTGCACCTCTGAGGTCGTCCATGGGGCGCTGCTGACATTAGTCACAAAAACAGCCTTGAAATTACTCTCTTGAAAACCACGGGATATTTAAACATGGCGCGTTCTGTTTGTACTTTACTACCACTGTTGCACAATAAGTGATTATTCTTTCGACCAATCAGCGGACTGCTGTGTGTCTAGCTCCACCATTGAGGGTTGGATTGGTACCTTTGGCACCCCAACAGAAGATTAGCAAAAAAGTAGGACAGTACGGATCGGTTATTTTGGTACCATTCCCATTTTTTTTGTACCTAACAGTACCTACCGAACTGAACTGAGCCGGACCGCTTGGTGGAAACAGGGCTTAGTTTACAGCCTTACAACTGCAACTACAATTTTCTTTGTTCCTTTTTCAGAGCACATGAGTTATTAATTTCTGTCAGGACCTAAAGACAGTTTCAACCAAAATCTTAAAAAGTGGATCTGTAGAAAATTAGCAACCCTGCCTTTAAGTCAGTGTTTCACAACCTGTAACTGCCTTTAAGTTTAACTTGACCTCCTCTCCACACTTGTCTCAATCCTTCGTCTGTCCTGCTGTTGACTTGTCTTCACGTCAGTCTATGAGTGATTTAAATGGTTGTTTGGAAGTTTAGAGTAGGGCAGAGGCGATGCTGGGACATCCTCCTCTGCAGAAAACACACCTCTGCATATAAAACTAATAATACACTCGAAGCATGTGTGAGAGAGCCTGGAGCGTGACATCTATATGTCCATGCTATTTAATGGATGCTTTCCCGTTTGCTGACAAACAAGCAACGTGACATAGGAGGGTTGTAACGTGATAAATATACCCAGCTAACAGGTCACTACACACACAGTTTGCACTAAAGTACACGTGTGGTTTATCTGTAAATGATGTTGTGATTTCTCAGCTGAATGTCCACACCAAGCTTCAAAAGTGGGTTTCCCACGTCTAATCCTTTTTGAAATAAAAACATGATACTTGTTCCCTAATGAAAGGATGAGCGCTCAGAGAAGACACACCTCATCCCAATAATACTGCTATGCCCTACTGATTAGTTACATAACCTACCACATGGCCCTTAGTTGCTACTGCATCCAAAACAGCATCGCCATCTTCACCAAACCGAGGCTCCGCACATTCAAGCTCCAGGTAGTGACAACCCTACCGCACAGCCCCTATTGGCTCCCACAACATCAACCCTGTAGACGAACATTGACAAGTGGGAACTTCCATTCGTCCGATTAGTTCCACGACACCTCAGGAAGTCTGGACAGGGAGCTACGGCGTCCCAGAGCCACCCACCTCCATGCCAGCTCTCACCTGAGGAAGATGTGCGTGTTTTTTTGACTTTTTCCAGCTCTCACCTTATTTTACCTACCGTACCCCACGGCCAAACAGCATCGCCACCTTCAACAGAACCAGGTACTGTACATGCAAGCTCCAGGTAATGACCCTAAAAGAGAGGAAAATCTGGAGAAAGAACTTAGAAAGAGAACAGGGGATGTAGAGCCAGGGTGAGGTGCCCTGATCGTGGCTAGCACAATCTTTAAAGTTTACTGCTGTTACTGTTAATGAACTGCAGGGTGAGGTATACCTGCATAAAACACGAGTGTTTACAGAAGACACAGAGATGATAAACTTGCTGTAGGGTTGTTAGAAAAAACAGTTGTGTGTCATGTTTTCTCCAAAGTAGCCCAGTTTGGAATGATTGGTGCTACAGTCCTGGACGTGAGCGGCTGTTTGCAGAGCTGAGTTTCAAGGTCCAAAATGCTTACGTGTGCATATCCACATCTCAGCATTATTGTGAACACGATCCCAAACCAAAGAGAGAGAGAGAGAGAGATCGGTGAGATGATGATTGTGCAGAACATGTAAAACTTTAGTTCATGTTCATTCTGCCAGTTTTCTGTGTTGAACACATTTTGTCAGGGTGGATGTTTGAATTGTGTGTGTGTGCGTGTGTGTGTGTTGGCGTGCAAGTGTGCGTGGCTGCTTCAACTCGATTTTCTCTCAGATGTATTGACAGCAGCGAGCAGAGATGGAGAGCTCGACATGTTTCTGAGAAAAGGCTGGAGACAGGGAGCCATCACTCTTCTCTTCTCACCACACGTTCCCCCCCTCTTCATCCTCCTCGTCTTCACCCACGTTGCTCCTCTCCTGCGCTGAAGACATAAGTGCCTGAGACAGATGTCTGCTGCCTCTTGTCTAAAACCCTCAACGCGAGCTGCTGAGCTCGGCAAACTCTAATTAAGATCAATATTTCAATTTTTAGTAAAAGCGCACGAGACGGAGAGAAGACAGAGGGAGAGAAATCATTTGTCCACGTAGACTCGGAGAGACAAAAAGAGAGGTCAACTGTGATTCTTCATCATCTGTGTGTGTGTGTGTGAGTGTGTGAGTGTGTGAGTGTGAGTGTGTGTGCTGGTCAGACTTGATAAGAACTGGTTAGTGTGATTGTGCTTAATTTCTTCGATATTCTCTTATTTTTCTATAACACATGGATGAATAGACAGAAAGATGGATGAATAGATGTTCATGTAGTAGGTAGGTAAGAAATCATAAAGATCAAGAAAGCTGAGCGTCACATTATCAGACATGTTGTTGGTGTCAAAAACGATCCAGGTGAACGATCCAACAATTCATAGAGCGACTGACCGGCTCAACTGTCCGACTTCTCTTTAAAACAACATCAACTCTGTTTTGATCCAGTTGAGCCGAGCCTGTTTCTGTTGGAGTCGATCAGTGATGACTGTTTGGAGATTTGTGTTTGGCGTCTGATCAGGACCAGAGAGCCACTTTATTGTTTGACTCTGGAGATGCACAGAACCCATCGTCCCACTCTGAGAAATCATTGGAGAGGTAAGACTGCAAAGAGTCACACGACCTTGTATCAACAAAGGACAAATGATCGACTGGTTTTAACCTCAATACAATGAACGGAGGAGAAAACTTTGGATCTACTTTTATTCTCTATTTTTGCTACAAGTCTAAAAACTCAGTCCACAATAGCCCTTAATCAGTGACTCCCACATGTATTCTTCTTCTGCTGGCCCCCCTTTGGTAGATGAAGATACTTTTAAGCCCCCCCCCCACCCCTCACCATACACATCAACAAACATCTACTTTCACTGTCAGTCACGCTGTTGCGAACAAATTCCTATATTTCTTTAAAAGTTATCTCAAACATTGGCTGCAAAAAAATACAGAATAGCAACTTCAGAGTGACAACACACTGAAAACACAACGAGCCACAAACTCAGACTGCTACATGAAGCTTCACAATCAGTGACGTCTGGTGGAGATAGAGTTTCAGCCTACCTCGAAGTCCTCTCCCAAAGTAATCTGTGTTTTGCTAGCAGTGAAAAACAGAAGGCATAGTGTTGGTTAAACTGTGCCAGGCCCCTCCCATGAAGGTCCTGCACCCCACTTTGGAAATCACTGCCCTAAATGACAGCAGACCCCCAAGATTTTTCTTAGATCTCTCCAGTTCAACACAACCATTCCCTTTGATCCGACCCTGATTTTGATGAAGAAAATCTGGACTTTAAAAACAAAACTGACCAAAAAGGAAAAAGCTTCTGCTTTAAATTAGCCGTGAGTGTTTCTGTTGTTTTGTACTAAGCTTCAAGTTGTCCTCTGCTCTCTGCAGAGTTTGTACTCTATGATTCACTCATCTCTCCATCCTGCGTCTCATCCAAACTTGGCATTTTTCCTCTTTCGGAGTGAAAAGCAGAAGAAATGAGCAGCTCTTCTGACGAATGATCTCTTGGTTTCTGTGCTGTAGTTTCTGTGTTGTGGTAAATACTAGTTGTTCAGTGTGTTTGTAAAAGATCTGTGTATGTTGGTGGAATTTGTCCACTTGCCTGATTTTGGATTGCATGATCGTTCCTTGTTCTTATATCTCAGCAATTACTTCAGAAAGAACTTTGTTATCCCCAAAAGACAGACGTCAAAACTACTGCTCGTATGAGAGAAAATCTTTCATCACTCGGGTGAACAAACATGATTTCTTTACAAGCAAGGCCTCGTACATGTGGTTCTAAAGTAAGCCTCCCTGTTAACTTCACTGTCCGTGCACGTGTGTGCATGTCACATCCCTGCACAATTAAAGCTGATTCCTCCACAGCGGCATTAGTGGCTTAACTGCCGTAACAAAAAACCCTCCCAGGCCTCAGATAACCCTGAGCCACCTCCTGGAGCCGCTCTTTTAGGATCTCGATGCCGGCTACCTTGGCTCAATGCTCGCCTCACGGCTGGCTCAAAGCACACCGTCGATCCTCCACCTTGCTGATGTCCATTTTGCTTAAATCGGTAGAACTGCACTTGCAGCGAAGTCTCAATATGCAAAGGCACAATGAAAACCCTGACTTCAAAAATGTATGTCTCAAGCCCTCGGCCGCAGACACTCCCCTTCCCCTGACAAAGAATGGACCACAGCAGATCTTCTTAAAGGTGCCATTTCAATGCAGAATGCTTAGCTTGGCGTTTAAGGCCAGCTCCTGCTTATTTGATAAAAAAAAAAACCTCTCTTAATGACTTAGCGCACCTAAACTTCAAATACCTCGATATGATTTCCGTCCCTTCATCTCATACTCTTCTTTTCATCGTCGCCAGCAGATTTGAGGAGGAGGGGGGTGCGTATTTCATGGCCATTCGGACTGGAAGTTAAGCTCAGCAGCTGTGCAAGGTTTTCCTGTTCACATCTGACCAAGTTAAACTTACTGCCACCTGTTTTTTTCCCGCAGATAGGCACTTTATCCGCAGATATATCACTCACATATACGTATGCTGCTAGATGGGACTCCAGGGGGCTGCCGCTGCTGAAGAGGCTAAACGGGTCAGGTGCAGCGCTGTCCCGGTTTAAGTCCTGCTCCCATGATACCATCGACATCCTGCCCAACCTCCCCACCCCCTTAAATCCTCACTTTCTCTCTCTCTCTCTCTCTCTCACACACAAGAAAATAAGACATATGTGTCCAGGATGGAGACGCGCGCAGTGGGGCTTAATTATCCGTCGATCCTCGGAGATGAGACGGGATGCAATTTGTGGTTAATTGCGAATGAAAACCCCGCAGACCAGCGCGAGGACGATCCAATCATACTTAACCCGCGCGCAGCAGCCACAGCGCGGCCTCCTCACATCCTCGCGGAAATGCGCATTGATTCTTGGGCTGAGGGGGCGCGCGGCCTTTCATCGATCAGTATTGATAGATTTGGTAGTTTGTGTTGTCAGAATCATCTTCAGGCTCCTGGTTAAGAGACTTGGAGGAGTTAAGTAGATACAATAAGCTGTTTTTAATAAAGGTGATAGGGCAGTTTATGTTTCTGACACACTTCATCACATCTTTAAATGATGTCACCAACTTCACACAATCACGTGCACAACTAGTTTGATCTTGATTCATATTTTATTATGTTTGTGTGTATTAGTTTAATTTCTCTACCCGCATACTTTCACTTATTGAAAGGATATCTTTTTGTGGGTTTTTTTTCACGGTTTTAGCACACTGACATTCACCATCATTGCACAACAACACACAGCATTCAAATAAAATGTTTTTCCTGCAGCTTTATATATTATTAGGGCCATTATTTTACTTAAATAACATAAAAGTTACATATACGTGAACTGCTACTGTTTGTATTCAAATGTTTAAGAGATTAAAAATGTTGTCAATAATGTCATATCCTTAAAAGTGATTTTGTGACCCCAAAGAGTCTCAAATATTTCCACCTTTAAGTCCTTAAGAATGCATAAAACATTTGAATGATCAGCCCAGAAGTACTTTTTTGCGCAGATAAAATTCAAACTCAGGCTGACTCGTTACATAACTGACACACACTGCTGAAATGGGGAAAACTGTTTCTCTGTTAAACATTAAACCATTTTTCTGTGAGAAACTACCTGAGCTCATCTTACTCCGCGCTGCTCCGCGTGCAGTAGCATCTGCTCGGTCACTAGAGGGGGGGATCTGCTGCACCTGTTCTCCCCTGCGCGATCCACTCACTTCGGCTCCGCTCGGCTTTCCTCGGGTTTGCTATAGGAGAATGCAAATGCACTTACTGTGGTCTCCTGCCATTGGCCCGTCACACCTCTGTGTGGGAGGGTCGGGGCCACGCTGTCTTTATAAGAGCAGAGTGCCTTCCAGCGTCTCAGTGACACTGCGTGGCTGCAACGTGAAGCTTTTAGAAACAGTTTGAGTGTTAGAGAGAAAACCAAGTGGAATGTATCACCTCTTGCATAATAATACACACAGAGTCAACACACGTAAGGTCTTCAACAACACACCCCGGTGAGGGGGGAGAGGACCGCGGGGACCGAAGCTGTCACTAATCCGCTGCTTGAGCCAAATATCCGGACTGACCACAACACCAGGGGACCAGACTTTCCTGTCCCTATGAGCAGGAGCTCTTTCTGCAGCTTCAGATCAATCTCACATGCATGAGAACTTTGAAAACTTATGCACGTGCCATTCCACTTTGGATACCCAGGAGTTTTGGGAACATTTTTACGCACGTTTTACGCAGCGTCCTGAGACTGTCACACACCGTCTGACTGTGTGGGAAACTTTCACACCGGGCCATGCTGCAGTGACTCCAGCCCCGCTACCTGGGTCTCAAGATCAAGTTGTAAACAGCGAGAGGCGAAGAAGGATGCTGGGAAAATATTTATAACACGCCGAAACCTTTACGTGTCACTTGATTCGAACAGAACCGAGGACGGTAAATCACCAGGAGGCAAGTGGACTGCTGAGGTGAAGCGAGGACAAGACAGGTTGGTGTCTCCAAATTCACCGGGCTCGAGTTTCAGCCGCCCCGGGGGCTCCTGGTATTAAAGCGTGCATTTGACCTGGGATAAGTTGTCAACAAGAGCTGCGAGCGGAGGCAAACTGGCAGGTGTACAAGTTCATTTACATGCATACGTATATTCACGCCACTATATATAGAAGTTGTCTTAGAGGCGAGCAGCCTTAATAAGTTTGTGCACCCACCCCCCCAGCCTGCAGCAGCCCCACGCACCTCGCGTGTGTGTGTGTGTGTGTCTATATATACACCATACAGGCTTTTATTCCTCCTCGCAATCTGTATCCCAGAGAGCTGCCCACCGTCGGTTTGGCTGTTAGGGCAGGAGTCGTCGCATGGACTGACATGGCAACCGACCTCGCTATGAGCGCAGAGCTGCCAAACAGCCCTCTGGCCATCGAGTACGTCAACGACTTTGACCTGATGAAGTTTGAGGTAAAGAAGGAGCCGCCGGAGGCCGACCGCTACTGCCACCGCCTCCCGTCCGGCTCTCTGTCCTCCACCCCGATCAGCACGCCCTGCTCCTCCGTGCCTTCCTCCCCGAGCTTCTGTGCACCGAGCCCGGGCGCGCAGCCCAACCAGAGCCTGACCAGTGGGGTCAACAGCAGCGGCAGCAGCAACAACAGCAGCGGCAACAACAATCACAGCAACGCAGGCAAGCCTCAGCTGGAGGACCTGTACTGGATCCCCAGCTACCAGCACCACATCAACCCGGAGGCACTCAACCTGACCCCGGAGGACGCGGTGGAGGCCCTCATCGGGAACGCGCACCACCATCACCACCACCAGGCCTACGAGGGCTTCCGCGGGCAGCAGTATGTAGGAGAGGATCTGTCCGCGGCCTCGGCGGCCCACCACCACCAGGGCCATCACCACCACCATCACCACCACCACGGCCACCACGCCCGCCTGGAAGACCGCTTCTCAGACGAGCAGCTGGTGAGCATGACAGTGCGGGAGCTGAACCGGCAGCTGCGGGGCTTCAGCAAGGAGGAGGTGATCCGCTTAAAGCAAAAGAGACGCACCCTGAAGAACAGGGGCTACGCGCAGTCTTGCCGCTTCAAACGCGTCCAGCAGAGGCACATGCTGGAGACCGAGAAGTGCACTCTGCAGAGCCAGGTGGAGCAGCTGAAGCAGGACGTGGTGCGCCTCGCCAAGGAGAGGGATCTTTACAAGGAGAAGTACGAGAAACTGGCCAGCCGGACCTACAATGCAGGAGGACCCACGAACACGAGAGATCCGTCCGGTAAACAGGCCAACACCGAGTTCTTCATGTGAGAGACTGACGATTTGTAGCATAGACTCTGAGTTACACCCCACATAGACATCCGTGTTACATTAATTTATATTTTTTTGTATTTTGTTTACAGTTATTCCCTCGACAGAGAAGACTTAAAACACAACAACACAACATTTACGCATTTTTAGATGCGCACAGAAGTAGTCGTCGTGCGCAGTTTGAGTCTTAAAGATGTTTTGGCTAAACTTCTGTCTGCTGTCAGGTGAGCACGTGGGATCACTTAACCTATAGACTTTTCTCTGGTGCAACAGAACCCGGTCAGTCTTATTGAAGCACTCTGACACTGATCATGACTTTCTTAAATTCAGAGAGATGATTTTGTCTTAAAACGCGGGGAAAGAGTCATTTTTAGAAACTCAGATTGGACTGAAACAGAAGCAGGAAAAAAAAGCAATACACCGCCTCTTTTTGTGGCTCCAGGAAGCTCATCAGACTGTTTGTGTGAAAGTGAGGCGGTCTGCGATGCAGAGAAGAGACATTTTCAATATTGCAAGTCTATAGTTTCCCATCCCTATTTGCAACCCTGCATGCAGGACATGTATGGTAACCTCCAAGTCATCTCCCACAATCCTTCCACATGTATGGAAAGCATGGCCCATGGTTCTCTCCTCCTCGAAATGCTTCTCCTCCCTCATCCTCTGCCATCAGTAAGGCCTGGGTATGCAAAAAGCCACAAAATGTTTCTCCCCCCCCCCACCCCCCCTGAGAGGTGCAAAGACTGCGGACTAAACCTGCAAAACAATCTGCTACTGCGAAAAATGGATGCGTCTTTAACTGCTATTTTCAATCAATTTTTCTATTGTTTTAAAAAAGACAAATAAAACGAACAAAAAGAGATTAACTGAGCCAGATTTTAGACTGTATTTATTTCCACCTGTACATAACGTGTAGAGAAAAAAACAGTGAACTGTGTTATTTTACTTGTTTCTCTCTCTCTCTCTCTTTTTAAAGAAAACCTGCTTTTGTTGCTTGGATTCTTCGAAATGTCTTAATACAAATGTTTGTATGTTACAGCATGCAAATCGTCTATGGTATCCTCCTCCTACTGAACATGTGTAATGTCAAAGGCAAGCCTATACTGCACTAAGAAGAGATCAAACTGGATAAAAACGTTTTGTTTTCTACTGATAGGACCTTTGATCTGTTAGAAACCCTGGATGTAAATTTGATGAGGTGAAGAAGCCTCATTTATTAGATGGACTGCATTCGCTGCTAAAACTCTATGCACCAACCTGTTGATGAAAAAGACTCAGTTTAATTGTTTTTGTTTTTTACTTTAAAATATTTGTCGACAAAATGTGTCTGCAGGCCTGCGTGTTTCTCCCGCAGCCCGGTGTCTTAATGCGATCTTGTGTCTGACTGGAGGATGCCTGATTGTTGGGGGAGGGAACAGGTGGTAGAGCTTACTGTTTCTTGGAGTAACTCGATGCATTATTCTGTCAACAAGAAATCCCTAGTTCGTGTGTTTTCTGCTGCCTAGATATATGTGCAATATTGTGCAGAAGTGGCCGGTGCTCAGCATACCTGTTGGAGGGCGCAAATTTGCAGGAGGAGATTTTTTTTTTGATTGAAATGCCTCAGAAAAACAACGACACTCAGAGCAAGTGCAAAAAAAACACGTGATAAATTTAACATTTTTTAATGCTCATAATGTCCGAGCTTTTATATGAGCCAAAAGAACAAAAACAAATAGATTTAAATCTGCAAACGAATCTCCTAGAATCATCTTTGTATTTCTTTAATTGTCGCTTGTTTGATACTATTTCAAATTGTGCTAATTTTCCTGAAAGCATCCTCAGAATAAAAATCCGAAAAATCTGAAGACGAAAATAAAAACCCTGCAGAGTAAAACTGAGACAAATAAACCCGGAAGAGAGCTTCTGCACAGTGCTGTCGATGTATATCTGTACATATGATTTCTATATTTATTCAATGAACGTGTCCTGACTGTCAACAAGTGAAAAACCTTCAAAGTGGAGCGTTGTTGAGAATCTTGTTTTCATAATGTTTAATAAAAAGTTCTGTCCCAACATGTCAGACTGCTGCTGCCCTCATTGTTACATCCACCAAATGTTTTTGATTTAGAAGAAAACGAAACAGAAGCTTCCTGCTGCTTAAATAATGAAAGGTTCAGTTTTATAAGAGCGAGTGAAATGTAGGAGAGTGTGTGTTGGATTTAAAGCCAGCTGATCTGAGCTTCACTGGTGTGTGCATGTATTTTTAAAAAAAGCCTCTTAATCATAAGGAAATTATTTTATTGCTGAAAATAAATAATCTGTTAAAATGTCTGAAAGAAAAATCTAAAGATGTAGAAACAGTAAATCCAACACACACACACACACACACACACACTCATCGTTTTTATTTCTAAGAAAATCCTTTTAAAGTATTTGAATATTGTCACATATATTAAAATAATTTTATAAAATGGAGATAAATATGCTAAATTAAATTGTTTTTATAACCCTGATTTATGAGTCTGCTGAAATCACTGCACAGAACACGTGCTCATGTCTTCCTATTAATGATCATATAATTGTAATTATAAAATCCAACATTAAATTCTCTTTAATAAATAAATGTGTTTTTATCGGTTTATTTGGAGGTTTTCTGACTCCTTTCTTTGCGGGTTGATTCTCATATTTCTGTCAGAGGCGCGCGCGCTCTGATTGTCTCTCCGCCGTCATGATGGAAGAAGTTGTAGAGCACTTTGTTTGCGGGTTTTTCCTCCAGACTGAGCAGGTGTGGAGCGCGGGATGTTTGGTGGAAGATGCTGCTTTAAACATTCACGGTGAAGAGTTCCAGATTTGTGGAGGCGGACACAGCCGCTCCGCTGCCCCGGCTTTGGCTGCCTGTCAGCGGGCCTCTGTGCGGCCGAGCAGCCGCTGATGGATGGATGAGCCGGCCTGCCTCCTTCGAACAGAGAGGTAGATGAGCTGAACTCTCTGTTTCACTCACTTATGTGTACAGTGTGTCCATAGGGCAGCTGCGCATGATACCCTGCATGACCAGAGCGTGTGTGCGCGCACTCGTGCACGCGCTCTAAGCTAGGCTACATTAAGTGCTGTCTCTCTCTCTCTCTCTCTCTCTCTCTCT
The DNA here is from genome assembly GCA_020745685.1 of Tautogolabrus adspersus. Classification (NCBI taxonomy): domain Eukaryota; kingdom Metazoa; phylum Chordata; class Actinopteri; order Labriformes; family Labridae; genus Tautogolabrus; species Tautogolabrus adspersus. The sequence goes on along the minus strand of CM036536.1, from coordinate 2,602,939 downwards.
CTCTTTCTGGAAACAGCGCGCGCTGAGACAGATGCCACCCCGCGTTGGTGTTGATGTGACACCGCCGTCAGGCCCGGTGGGTGGCGGCTCACTTCAAACACATATCATAACTCTCCGTGAATGAGTGTGTGTGTGTGTGTGTGTGTGTGTGTGTGTGTCAGGGCCAGTGGATGCTTACAGGTCAATAGAAGAAAGTCAGTGATCTTCATAGCATGCTGCATCTTCTGCAGAAACATGTTTTTATGCACCTTCACCTGTTTGTGTTTGCAGCTGTTTTCATTTCGATGCTTTATTTATATTTATTCATGTATTTATTTTTTAGAAAAGCAAAGTTGCAATAAATATGCAGGGTTTGGATATTAAATCAAAAATCTGTATCGCAAAATATCAGATCATGAGAATGCAGAGCCCGCAAAATGTGCACAATTAAAATGTGTATTAGTTAAAAGTTTCATTTCACAGTTTGAATGATCCTAATGTGGGACGGAGTCAGGAGCCATGCACTGAAGGTGTTACACTTTTCACGTCTTGTTCAATTTTTATAGGAGTGTTTTCTTCAAAACATGATTTAAACATTTTTCATTCTTCTAAATGATTTCTCCCTTCAGACATTTTTTGTGACCAATAGTCGGCTCTTATTGTTGATACTTTTACATCCCTGTGAATCTGAAGACGTGAACACATGGATTCATTGTGCATTCATTCTTAATACTCATCTACACACAGGACCTAAACACACACTTGCAGTTCCTGCTAACCTTGCTCTGTCCTCGTCTTCCATCAGTCCCTATATGCTTCTGTTTCCCAACTTTTCCAGCTAATTAAATTGCTGAGCGAGGGGGATATTTTTTGGGCGGAGAAACAGCTTTCACTTCTGTTCAAATTTTAATTTTTCCCTGGACATTTCTCTCTCCTTTTCCACCTCTCTCTTTCTCTTTCTCCCCCCCTCTTCCAGTCTCTCCATCACTCTCCTCCTCCTCTTGTTTTTGCTGACTCAGAGGAAAGGTTGAGCAGTGTGACAGCCATCACCTCACACCGAGTCAGAGTGTGTGTGTGTGTGTGTGTGTGCCGCTAACACACACAGATTGAGATTGTATGCAGTGGAATGAAGAAGAAAGCATGTTCTGCATGTCTGTGTCTGCGTGAGTGAGACAGAGAGAGATCAGTGGGACTACACTGTGGGCTTTTCACTCTATAAATCAGGGCAGAGTCCGTCCAGAGCTGCATCATCCGAGAGACAAAACAAGAGAGGCAGAGAGAGCGAGAGAGAGAGAGAGAGAGAGAGCGGAGCAGTGTGTGTCTCTGGCGTCTGGAGCTGCTGCTGCTGAGATTCGACACAGTCAGCGTCTCTTCGGCTCAGCTTACCTACAGTATACCCACCTATACACACACACAGACACACACACACACCATGAACACTGCGTCCAGACAAACAGTGTGGAGGCAGCCTGCAGACGATAGATTCTCATGCTTTTCAATAATTACCTGTTGTTGTCTTTTTGG